>CM076104.1:15440000-15443367 GCA_038048805.1 Hipparchia sbordonii | reverse complement strand
GGACACCCGGGACGCGGGACGGAGCCGGGACACCCGGGACGCGGGACGGAGCCGGGACGCTCGGGACACCGGTCCCAGGTGTCCCGGGACAGGGGGGAGAAAAAAAAAAAAAAAAAAAAAAAAAAAAAAAAAAAAAAAAAAAAAAAAAAAAAAAAAAAAAAAAAAAAAAAAAAAAAAAAAAAAAAAAAAAAAAAAAAAAAAAAAAATTGGGAAAGGGGGGCAGAGACCCAATTGGAACTAGGGAGACCTCGTGGATGCCAACCTTTCTTTTGGGGAATCATTTAGGATTAGCTATGTCTTATAAAAATATTGAAGACAATGGTATAATTTACAATATATTGTTTGTTAATAATCATGGAGATATGAGTGATATATCTTGATAAATGATGGGAAATGGAATTAATAATTGTGAGTAAATAGTTGTGGTATAGGAAAGGGGATTAAGGACCTTGAGGGACCCAGGGAGATCTCGTGGATTCTGACATGTCTGTAGGAAATCTATCAGGATATGTTGTGTTGAATCAAAATGTTTTATAATATTAATAGTGACTATTTGACACGTTAGGTAACAGATAATTGAAATAAAAAATAAGAAATTACAGACAGTTTATAATTGATGAATTGAGGAGGATCTTAAGGATACGCTTGGTCTTATTTAAATGTTTTAAATTATACTAAAATCTATCAGGAGGTATTGTGTCCAGTTAAAATGTTTTATATTATTAATAGTGACTATATAAAATATAATGTAACAAATAATGGAAATAATAAATAAGGTATAAGAGATAATGTATAATTGATGAATTGAGGAGGATGTTAAGAATATGATTTGTCTTGTTACCAGGAGGTGGGGTGTCGAGTAAAAATGTTTTATATTATTTATAGTGACTATATAGAATGTTATGTAACAAATAATAGAAATAATAAATAAGATACTAGAGATAATGTATAGTTGACGTATACGTGTTGTCTTATTAAAATGTTTTAAATCTATCAGGCGATGCTGTGTCGAGTAAAAAATGTTGGGAATGGGGAATAAAAAAAAAAAAAAAAAAAAAAAAAAAAAAAAAAAAAAAAAAAAAAAAAAAAAAAAAAAAAAAAAAAAATTTGTATTGGTATATTAAACTGTATACGGGAATATTAACTATAACAAAATTTGATTTTGTCTTGTGTTGACTCTTTTGTCTTTCATGTTGTGTATTTCGAATATGTATATTTTATTGGTTTGGCATTTGTTCCTTTGTCTTGTTTTGCTCTTTTGACTTTTATCTTGTGTATTTTGAGTTTGTATATATATACTGGTTAGGGTTTGCTCTTGAGCCTAGTTTTGATCTTTTGTCGTTTGCTTTGAGAATTTCATGTGTATTTACTATAGATATAAGGTGATCTTTATATATGTAAGTATATGCTATATGTATATATGTATAATATAAACACAACACTTCATGCGCCACTGTACAACATTACACACCACACACTTACAGACAAATACACACCTCAACCACCAGGAGTATACCGTTAGCACCAGGTGGTTGTGACTCATACACGCCACTGGGTTTTAGTAGGTATTCTGGCCGCCGCCGGTGAGTCCTACATATCCACCCATTCGGGGTGGAATGCGTAAACGCATTTCCCAGTGGCTTAAAAAAAAAAAAAAAAAAAAAAAAAAAACCTAACCTAACCTAACCTAACCTAACCTAACCTAACCTAACCTAACCTAACCTAACCTAACCTAACCTAACCTAACCTAACCTAACCTAACCTAACCTAACCTAACCTAACCTAACCTAACCTAACCTAACCTAACCTAACCTAACCTAACCTAACCTAACCTAACCTAACCTAACCTAACCTAACCTAACCTAACCTAACCTAACCTAACCTAACCTAACCTAACCTAACCTAACCTAACCTAACCTAACCTAACCTAACCTAACCTAACCTAACCTAACCTAACCTAACCTAACCTAACCTAACCTAACCTAACCTAACCTAACCTAACCTAACCTAACCTAACCTAACCTAACCTAACCTAACCTAACCTAACCTAACCTAACCTAACCTAACCTAACCTAACCTAACCTAACCTAACCTAACCTAACCTAACCTAACCTAACCTAACCTAACCTAGACGAGCGCCTAACCTTCAACACGCACGTCGCGAATGTCTGCAAGAAGTCAATAGCTTTTTATTCCCAACTATCGAGAGCCGCGAAAGCAAGCTGGGGCCTCCACCCCGAAGTTATTCGCGCTATCTACAGAGCGGTGGTTGAGCCCGTGATACTGTATGCGGCTGCCGTTTGGGCGCCGGCCGTGGACAAAATTGGTGTTCGCAAGCAGCTGAACGTGGTCCAGCGGGGCTTCGCGCAGAAGCTGTGTAAAGCATACCGCACTGCTTCACTGAACTCAACACTGTTGCTCGCTGGGATACTTCCCCTCGACCTGCGCATCCGCGAAGCCGCGGTGTTGTATGGCGCGAAGAGGGGGGTGCCCCAGCGCGTGATAGGGGATCGGGAGGTGGAGCGGAAGTCATCGGCTCTGCGGTCCCCGCATCCCGCTCAGTATATCGACCTTGGGTTCAAGAGTCTGAAGGACCAGGAACAGCTCATGGCCAACAGTGACCACAGTCTTAACATCTTTACGGACGGCAGCAAGATTGAGGGCAAGGTGGGTGCGGCGTTATCCGTATGGAGTGGCACCGTCGAAACCAAAACCCTCAAGCTTGCTTTGCCGTCCTTTTGTACGGTCTATCAGGCAGAACTCCTGGCGATATGCAGGGCGGCGCGGATGGCCGCAGATAACTTGGCCAGCTCAGTCGGAGTATACTCTGACTCCTTATCGGCACTGCAGACGGTAACAAATCCAAAGGCCCTTCATCCCCTGGCCGTCGAAGCGCGGGACCATCTGCGCAGGGCTTTGCTCCGGGACAAATGTGTAAATTTGTTCTGGATCAAAGCCCACGCGGGGCTAGAGGGAAATGAGCGTGCCGACTATCTGGCTAAGGAAGCTGCATTGAAGACCAAACGCGCTTTCGACTACGACAGTTGCCCGGTTTCATTCATCAAGCGAAGCATTCGCATGCAATCGCTTGATGAATGGAACCAGCGATACCAGGCCGGTGAAACAGCTGGTGTCACGAAAGTCTTTTTCCCCGACGCGATAGCCGCGTACCGTATCATAGGCAAAATAAAGGTGGACCGATTTGTCACACAGGTTTTGACGGGGCACGGCGGATTCTCCGAGTACTTGCACCGTTTTAAGTGCAAGGAGAGTCCGTCGTGCGTCTGCGATCCCGAGTGTTCGGAGTCTGTCCTCCACGTTCTTCTGGACTGCCCGGCCCATGGTTATGCAAGGTATAAATTGGAGT